>CM023487.1:49394137-49426637 GCA_013339685.2 Hyalomma asiaticum | reverse complement strand
ACCACAGCAGTACAAGAGAGCCAGGCGAAGATTGCATATATATATATATATATATATATATATATATATATATATATATATATATAGAGAGAGAGAGAGAGAGAGAGAGAGATAGTGGTACATGCAGTATGTTCGTCTGTTTCAGGGGTACGCCGTTACCAATTTCCGTTATGCGCAGCGCAGGCCGCGTTTATCTTGCTTGGTCGACAAGGTTCCCGTTTACTTCGGGAACCGTGCCGACCATTCATAAAACTTTGCATGCCTGACGCGTGCATTTCAGTGACTTCTGTAATTTAAGAGATATTGCGACAACCCGTCATGACGTGTGTGTAAAAGCCAACACCTTTCGTCGCTTGTCAGTTTTTCTGTCGACCGACGACTCTTCACGGGGCTATTGCTGTGCAGTCTGATTGGCTTTCTTTTGCTGGGCACAGATTCGCCCAATAAAAGATTCGCCGGACAACGTCTTGAGTTCTGCTGCTTACATATCGTCACGACCATGTGACATCTGGTGGAGGTGCTTCTTGGTCCATATACCTCACGACCCCCTCCAGCCGTTAGACACGCCGCCAAGAGGATGACTCCAACCCATTCCTTCAAGCTCGCCGCAGACGGCAATGGCTACCCCCAAAATACCAACCGCTTCCCGACAAGGACAAGAAGGCAAGGGCTACGACGAAAACAGCATCCACGATCACGGCTGCAGTGTCTGTGTCTCCGGCTACTGCGCTTATGCAGTAGCCCAAAGAGCCGCTTACATTCCATGGGTGGTCATGAGAGGACCCGGAAAGCTGGCTCGACCGCGTCGCCGCGTTCAAGTGGGAACCCGACGATCAGCTGCGGCACGTGTACTTCTATCTGCAAGACACTGCAAGGACGTGGTCCGAGATCCGAGAGTCCACGCTTCGAACTTGGGACATCTTTCCCGCGATTTTCCTGGAAACTTTCGCGAGCGTCGTAAGCCAGGAAAGAGCTGCATCACTGCTTGAGACTCGACTGCAGCTCCCCAATAAAATCTCACAATCTTTACGGTGGAGATTACGTGACTCTACCGCCACGTCGAAGCCCACATGTCTGAGGAGAAGGAGGTTCGCCTGCTCATGCGAGGAGTGAAGCAGCAGCTCTTCGTCAGACTAATAAGGAACCCACGAAGACTATCCAAGAGTTCCTGTCCGAGGCGACGACCATTGAAAAGATCCTTGAAATTTGCACCCGTCGATATAATCGGCGCTTGACCCGAGACATTGGAGAAATCGAAGGACCCGGCCTGGCAACTTACGCGAGACCATAAGGGCTATTGTTCGCGAGGAACAGCGCCGGATGTTCCCGTCGTCTCCACGCCAATTAGCCTCCCTCGCAGACATTGTTTCGAAGCCTTGATTTCTTGTAGTCATTGTATGAGGTAGTCAGTTGTGCGTTCGCAATATTTATTGTACTCTAAGCGCACGCTGACGTATCTTACAGGCCATCCTTTATTACGTCACAATTTTTCTGAGGCTGTTCATGCCGCTTCATTATGGGAGTTGTGACTTCGTCAGGCTTTCAAAACTGCTAATAAATTTTGCAGTTCACATGATGTGTTCCAGTTTTATTGTGTCAGTTAAATATCCACTACCCCTGTTTAAATATACGTTTAAATACCTGATTTGAGAACCATTCTGATGCCAAATTCAGAAATACCAAATCAGTCAGAGTCTAGCTTATTGACTACCTCCGATCCACAATAATTTTGAGAAAGAATAAGCATATACGTTACGTCACAGCGATCTGGCAAATTATGGCGACAAAGTACTAGAGCTGTGCAGAACCCGATAGCGTTAGAGAGCTCTTTCACAGAAATTCCAGTGTGGGCGCCGTTGGTGGCGAGCGGAAAATAAGCGTTGTCCGTGCGCTAAAATTCGAGGAGGATGCAAATTAAGAAAAGAAACTTTTGGTTCGAGTGAGAATGGAACCTACGCCCTCTCGATTCGGGGTGCAATTCGCTACGCGCTCAGTCACCCCAAATATACGCAGACTGCTAACGGCGAGCTATTTATGTACACCATTTACCGTCGGTAAGAGGCACAGCGAGGAGGTGCATCTCGAAGGGGCTTCAGCGTGGTAGAGGCTTGACTGTCACTCGCGAGAGGGCGCAAAGAGCCCACGGGGCCGTGTTTCGTTGCGCCGCATGCACGGATATGTCGCCGGAGGTCGCTCGCACTTTGGCTTACGTAGGGTGTCTCGATACACGCACATCCGCTCTCAGGGTGAGGACAACCGCGTCGTCTGCTAGCGCGACCGCCATTTCGTTGCATTCGCCGGTCGCTGGGCACACGTTGGCTGCAAGACATGCCTTGATAGCGGTGGCTTTTGCTAGCAGCGGGCTACGGTCTGGACTTAACGTTTCATAGTCATTCCTTTTCTATCGGGGATAAAATGTAAGAGTAAAGATTCGGTGACGCTTCCTCTATTTCAAGACGAATAATGAAGGTATAGCGGCTATCGTTATCTTCTTTACAGTAGCGGTGGCTTCCGCTAGCAGCGCGCGGGCACTCGCTCTGGACGTTTATAGTCATTCCTTTTCTATCGCGTATAAAATGTAAGAATAAAGATTCGGTGAAATTTCGAGTTCGAAATTCCGAAGCTGAGCGCTTCGAGATCGGCGCTGTTGACTTGGAGGTTATCCGCTGACGGTTCTTGTGATACCATGTGCTTTGACGCAGGGAGCATTTCCACTGCATCCGATACAGCATGGCATCCTTCAGTGAAATCGTTCACCTCTTCGTTGGTGAATGTGTGTTCAGGCAGTGCTCGATCTCTAGGTGGCTTTCGCTTCCTTGGAGCAACTGCAAACAGAAATATGTACAAAGCAATTACATTAACCACTGTAGCTTCAGGGGAAATGCTGGATTTTAAGGAATATGGAAGCATGGAAACTAAAGACAAAGAAAAAAAAGCGGAAATTAAGGAGGCAGGCTGAACGTTTTGACAATTACACTTCGATTGATCTTAGTGTTCTTTCTTCTCAAGGGGAAATTGGTTAAGCGGGTAATCGAGATGAAAGGTGTGGCTTGAGCTGAGTGACAGTTTTTGAATAGGCGGAAGGGCTCTCGGTGTGGCTGAGAGAAGGAACATATAAGAATACTTATGCCATACTAGGTGACAGAGGACACGAGACCCTAAGAAGACGGCGAAGTATCAGCACCAGATGGCTCGCCAACATGCTCTCTAACTTAGAGACTGGCAGTCTGACTATTCTATTAAACGAGCCTTGCCTGGTACCTTAAAAAAAGACGACGCATGCCGTGTCAGCCGCTGAAAAATTAATAAAATGTCCCAAGCGCCCGCCACTCATTTGGTAAGAAAATTGTGCACTTATACGGAAAGCACTTTGCGAAGCTGAGTATGCCTACCGCCGAATGGGAAAATGGTTGCATTTGGTGTCAACTTCTTGCACCGATCTGCCCGGTTTTGTTCAAAGCAGGATTCTTCAAAGGGAGCCTGCACGAATTCATTTGTTAATTCAACAGAGTATGAAAAATGAAGGATGATAACAAAATCTAACACGCTGACACCGGTAGGTATATGGGCCGACTCCTGTTTACAAGAATAGCGAAAAGGTTCGGTTCACCCAAACTATTTAATCTTGATTCGATGTTTCAGTCGCAGATATAATGAGGTAGAATAAGTGTTTTTTAAGAGAATAACTCTAGCTCACAATGAAAAGCACAAAATACCTTCCTTGGGAGCCAAGCGGCGCAACATAAGCATAATAAGTACGTCACATATATTGTTTTGTGCACTTGAATTCGCCATTCACACTAGTATGCGCCTGTCAAAGCTGGGTAGTCAGGATTTTTGTTGAAGTAAGCGCGACGTGCTCGAAAATGGCGCTTTGTAGTTGAAAGACTTCTTGCATTTTTATAAGGTTGTGCCTTACTTCGTTATGTTAGTTGAACTAAAAGGAGCTGTAAGTGCATCGGAAGTTTAATGTGGACCACCGCTCCAAAAGGCAACGTCCGTTTGCACGGATTATATATTAGAAAGCCGCCAGTTTCAGCAAAGCATAACGAGGCCTCCAGCCTAAACAAGTAAACCAGCACGTCTGGATCTTAGGAACAGTCGTACAGACAAACTTGCATATGCCCACGAATTGATTTGGCATTACAATTGAGGATTCGGGTACTTACACTGCAAATACAGGAGGAGTTCGTCGGCTGCCACTTTCCCGCTTGATTTTCGCAGTTCACAGATGACGTCTTTTTGCACTTCTGGGAAACGAAAACAGTCTCCAGCCTTTTGTTTAGTGCTGTTAGTGCACTGGGGAGCGCAGCAGCCTGGCATCTTGCACAGAGGCTACACAAAGAATGCTGATTTCCGTCTCTAGCAGGAGAGTCGGCGCGAGAAGAAAGCAAGAAAATGGCGCCGGCGCCTCCCGTAAACCGGTCTTGGCGGCGGCGAACCCTTCACAAAGTGGCTCCACCCTTAGCGGGGGCGCGCGCCTTAATCGAGGCACCCTAGGCTTACGGGAGTGGTCGCCTGCGCTCGCGCCTGTTGTCCCGAGCCTGTAGACGCTCTCTCACCCCACACGGTTTTTGACAAGTATGTGATGGATTCTGTGCTGTGGTCAAGTGCGAGGCGAAATGCGGTGCCTTCTTCATCGGTGAATTTTCATGGCGCATCGCACTTTTGACTTTGCCCATTGCATTCCAGTAATTCACAACCTCACATTCAGGACTGAAAACATAAATAACAAGTAACTCGCACTTTCTACCAAGTCGTGTCATGACAATTACGTGCCTAGGCGGCTGAAGCGAATGGGAAGCAAAGGAGAACACGGCGGGACTGGGTGCAGAGAGCGCTAGCGCTTTCAACAATCAAACCGAAGCTTAAAGGTCCCACACTTTTATTTCCACTTTGTAATATAAGATGGCTTTATTATATAATATACAAGATACTGTAGATTTTGTGGATGTATCACGTCTAAGAGACAGACGATTTGTAGTATACACCATGTAACCATGATCATTGCCGCCCCCGTGGCCATGCCACACAGAAACCGCGGTAACACACACCTAGAAAAGGACAAAAAATTTGATTATTATTTGAATGATCCCTTCCTTGCGAAATGTATTCGAATGATGAGGGCGTCTGCAGCATTCGTATGTGTGACCCTCAGCTCTCACATGGACACATCGTACGTCAGAATGTAAACTGTACGACTTGGCGCTATGCATGGTGCGCAACGGCGTGCTACGGGTATTCTTAATTTTTTCTTGCGCACTATAAAAATTAGATGAAAGCTCACGGAAACAATTTAACGTAAGTATCCGAGCCGACGTGGCATTTCACGCGGCAAGCAGGCGCAAGTACAGAGGGCAAAGTCGTTCGTGGTAATGTGTTGGTGACGTTATAAAGCACTATGTGTGCGGTGCAGAGACCGTTTTTGTGCCGCTGTAATGCGATGTGACCGACGCAATGCTACCTTAGGCCAACTATACCAGTAATGGCGTTGCAATTTGCACGCAACTCTGGGGCCCTTGAGCTTGTTTACACTTTTCACGAGAAACTGCCCCGAGACGCTACGCCTCAGCAGCACTTTCTTCTCCTCGTGTGTAAAACACTGTTTTGTTTCATTAACTTTTGTTTCGCTAATCAATCGACTAGATGTACTTTCATTGCACCTATTCTGGCACTCGAATTTTTGCTCGTGGCATTTTCATCGACAGTTGTGACCACCGAACAATGTGGTGTTTCTTTAGATCTGTGGATTTTTTTTTGTACCCAAAAACTTTATAAAACAGCTTTTCTTCTTTCAGCAGGTAAGTGGAGGTTTCGCATTAATAAAGCGCTACCAGTAATTACAAACTTCACTCGAACGCGCCCTTTCTTTCATTTTAATACTCAAAGCAATTGGTAAACCAAACACTTTACGTCAACTTGTCCTTTCGTGGAAGTGACGCTTGGGCAAGAATGCGTCTGCACTTTCCACAACATTGACTGACGCGGGCTGCCTCTAGACATATGAATCCACGGAAGGTCTTATTGGGCTCTTCCAAAGCGAGAACGGAAAAATAATTTGACATTCTGTTGATAGGCCACTGTTTTCCATAATGCTTAGAAGTGTTCAGCAATGAGTGGCCAAAACAAGTTCTTATTCAAGATATATATATACCGGCGTGTGTGTGTGTGTGTGTGTGTGTGTGTGTGTGTGTGTGTGTGTGTGTGTGTGTGTGTGTGTGTGTGTGTGTGTGTGTGTGTGTGTGTGTGTGTGTGTGTTTTAAATTTGTCCCCCTGGTATGGAAAAAAAATTAAAATAAAGTGGGGGTAGCCCGCGCCACCAGAAGTTATATCGGGCTTAAAGCCAATCGCACCATAAAGAAATAAGGGGAAGTGTGTGTGTGTGTGTGTGTGTGTGTGTGTGTGTGTGTGTGTGTGTGTGTGTGTGTGTGTGTGTGTGTGTACAACTAGCCAGAGCGATATTCATAGCACGCAAGGTATACACCTACACTATTTAGCGTTCGGAACGTGCACTACCCCCAGCCTGGCGCAGGCTGTTCGCTAAACATTTAGATATACCGTTGTAGTTACGCAATATGTGTCGGAGAGATATCAGTTAAAGGAATCATACCTATAACACGGCCGAGTTGTGCACAAAAGGACACAACCCCAAACATCGTTTGATTGGTTTCTGGAGTTTTACGTCCCAAAACCATCTATGACCATGAGAGACGCTTTAGTGGAGGGCTCTGGGAAGTTTTGACCGCCTGGGGTTCTTTAACGTGCACTGACATCGCATAGCACACGGGCCTCAACATTTCGCCTCCATCGAAATGCAGCCGTCGCAGCCGGGATTCGATCCCGCGACCTTCGGATCAGCAACCGAGAGCCTTAACCGCTGAACCACCGTGGCGGAGCCATCCCCAAAAGGTCACGGCCCCAACTTACCTGGAAAAGATTTGCGCGAGTAAGAACTAATTGGTGTAAAACACGCGGTTAACTACGGGGTACACAGTCTCCTAACTGAACACCTGAACACGGTACTCCTAAACTTGTGGATAACGGGTAGTTTCCAAGCAACTACAACGTCTTGCGGCTTTTTTTTTTTTTTTTGCTTTTAAATGGAATTCGACGCTAAAAAAATTTTGAAGTACCAGAGCACAGCCTTACCTTGTGAACAAGGGCAATAGTTGTCGTACATCCCTCCTTTGATTTGGGAAATGGTGCATGGCTCACCCGTACGAGAAAGTCTTTGACAGGTAGCACTCTTATTCCGCATTACGCAGCACAGGCCATCACGACAGTCTTTGTATACACGACAAGGCTGTCCAACGCCGCCTGGCTGTATTCCAAATCAAGAAGGCAAGTGCTCAATTAGCTTATATTCTAAACCAATCATGAGCTATACATCGAGTTTCTGTATTCAAAACGTCCACTTAGGTACCTCGAAAATCCTTATGAGTGCTATACCTCCTGAAAGCTTTGCAAGTATACTGACGATGCATGCTAAAGTTGATGAAGGCGAGTAGAGGTCTTCGACTGCAGAAAGAGTGAATGAGAATTTAATTCTCTAGATATTCTGCAAACACAGCTGAGATAACGAAGACTCACCATAGCACCAGGTCTAGCGTCACAAGAAATGTGCAAGGATCTGTCAAAGAGGACACTGAGATACATGTTATCACAAGCCTGATATAACCACACAGAATTTAGCGAGCATGAAAATCAAACCCTTGACATCTTGCGAGTAAAACTCATGAATTTGGTTCTTGGAATATGCGGAGAGAGGTTATTGTATTTGCACAGCTCATAAACACGCACACACGCACACGCACACAAATCCGACTTGCATGGGACAGTCATTAACTAGATGACTTTTTTCATTTCTTGATGCCACCCTGATGCAAAAAAAAAAAGAATTCCGAGCGGCAAAAGAGAGGTTCTTAATATTAACATAAATAGCGCGGTACCTCAATTTTCTTTTGTCTTGCGGAAGAACATGTTTTAAAGCTTCCTCAGAGACAACAAGTACCTCACAAAACTTATAAAATTGCATTTCATTTTGATTTCATTTTTATTCCTTAAAGACCCCATTGAAGGGGTATGACATAAGGGGTGGGTGCATACATGAAGAATAAAAGCCATATTTACTACATTGCAAAGAAATCTGTTAAAGTGGCCGAAAAGGTGGAGGGACAAGTGATGGCTGTAATGACGCTGGAAAGGCTGTTCCAGTCTGTTGCTGCACGGTAGAAGAATGAGGACGAAAAAGTGACGGTGCGCGCACGTGGGCGCGCAACTTGTTGGGGGTGACCGGTGCGACAGGAGATGCGTGTCGGAGGGAGGATGTATGGCGGCTGGCCAAGCGAGCTGTAAAAGAACTTATGAAATAGACAAATGCTAGCAGCGCGGCGACGAGATGCGAGTAATGGTAATCCTGATTCCCTTTTCAGTGCCGATATGCTGACTTCGTATGAGTACTTACGATGAATAAATCTTGTAGCTCGATTTTGAAGCGACTCGATTGATGAGATGTATTTGACGCGGGTTCCAGATGGGGGATGCGTATTCTAATTTCGACCTGATTAGAGACTGGTACGCGAGTAGTTTTACATTTTGAGGGGCATGACGCAGACGGCGTTTTAGGAACCCGAGTGTTTTATTAGCAGATGAGATGATGTTCATAATGTGTGTTGCGGAACTCTGAAGTGTCACTGGGCCAGGTTCACACGGCCTCCTCGCAACATAATCACGTTTTCTACTACGTTAAAATAGGAGTCTCAGCTATCATGCGTGCAGATGTTAGCTAAGTCGTAGTATGCAATTTCTCTGACGGCTTTTACTATGAGAAACTGAACTTCTTTCGCTAACGCACTTGTGTCATGGCGAAGGTCTTGCGCTGCCCGGTACTACGGGAAACACTGTGGTGGCGTTGATGACTGTTTTCACCGGCGCCGACGCTTGCACGACACGATCTCCTTAGCGCTGTCTCGTGAAAATCAGAAGCAGTCGGAATGAGGGCAGCCATTTTAGCACCGGTTAAAGCCAACTTAATACACGGCACGCAGTAGATAAGGACGCTGCGTATTTTCTATCAGTGCATGGATGGCATTCAAGGAAATGTTCTCGCTGCAAGTAAGTAAGCAAGCAGTTTACTTACACGGGTCCCGTTGCGTGGTGGTCTAGTAAAATTGGCAGGCGGCGGAACTTCAACAGGCTCTTGTCCATTGGGAGCGTCGTATGTGTGCGCGTGGATAAAGCAACCAGTTATTAAGGCGCAACTGATAAACAGAGCTCGCATTTCTTTAGTGTATATTTGCCGGATGCTCCAGTGAAGTGTGGCAAGATGATCGCTGCCGTGAATTTATATTCTTTCGACGCCCAACAGCCTTGCGGCACTTCGTCATTTTGACATTTTGTTAAGTATTCTGATTAGACATTGCATGAGGACTTTGCACTGCGTACTCCGCTTTTACGAAACTGTAACAGCGCTAGTGACACAGTTTTCCGCTTTGCGGCACTCCGTCGTTTTCACATTTTGTAAAGTATTCTGATTCGGCATTGCATGAGGACTTTGCACTGCGTACTTCGCTTTTACAAAACTTTAACGGTGCTAGTCATACAGTTTTCCCCGAAATAAACATCAAAGGACACAGCGTTAACACTCCTTCCACGGATCTCAAATGTCACAGTGAACTCAGTTATTACAGCTAAAGTTGGGTCTTCGTAGATGACAAGGAGGGGCACTGAATCATTTCGTTCTTCATAAATGTCAAGGACACTGAATCAGTTCTTTCTGTATAATTATGTACGCCGAAGGCAGATTTATTTCGCACCGCACAGCAAATATTGCAACTTGAAATGTAGCATCATGTTCCGTGCCCACCAGTGCCTACAAAAGTGATAATTGCAGGCTGTCTTATTTTTGTACCAATCCATGTTTATTTTCGTTAAATCACTATGCGGACGCCATGAACCATTTGATTTGATTTGACTGATTTCTGACGTTTAATATCCCAAAACTACGATCTCATTACGAAAAACACCATTGTGAAGGGGTCCGGAAATTTCAACTAGCTGGAGTTCTTTAACATGCACTGATATCTGGGAGTACAGGAGCCTCAACATTTCGCTTCTATCGAAATGCAGCACCACGACGTGGATTCAAACTAACGAACTTCGGATCAGAGGTCGAGCATCACAGGCACTAGAACGCCGTGGCGAGGAAATGTACCGCTTCATTCGGCGTCTTACATATCAATAAATTCTCATTTTCTGAGTCGTTAAAAGAAAGTTGTCTATACATTCGAGGCGTGGTGTCACCACTCCAACATGCCTTGAATTTGCAGAGATTGTTTGTTACAGAACGCGACGTCAAGAATTCTTGAAGGATCAGATGTGGCAGTTTCTATATCTCCAGTGCGAGGAGAATCTGTCATACGTAGCAGTTATCATAAAGAATTTTCATGAAATATCTTATTCTGCTCTCTAATTTGTCGAGGCAAAATGCGCTCGATGCTTCCATACTTCTCAGAATATTTGCACCACATAGATAGCTTCGAACACACTTATTTAAAAGCACGGCTGTTACACCACGCACATACAGCTCTGCAGGCAGCATATGAATTCCACTGATTCCTGTGTCAAATGTCCCAGAACGCATGTTGCGGGTTCGAAAGCAGTGTTGGAAGTGGACGCGTATTAGTGACTGAAATGCAATGACCTTTCTGCAACTTTCAAATAAGCTCAAACGCAAGCTGCTTGGCCAGCGGTGTTGTGATTTTTGATCTAGCAACAAAAGAGAGAACACGCGGGTAGCCGTGTGTCCTCTCTCCTGTGCCCCGCATCCATTCAAATGAATGATCATATGGCCGCCAAGGTTACAGCAGCATCACTGAGTCTTAGGAGGAAAGAACCATCAAATAATTTTATTTTGGAACATCTTCAATATTCCTCTTTTTTCAGGGGAGAAAAGCGTGTGACGTGCGGCGGGTTCTGAATATTGATGCTGTGGGCTTGCTTTTACTTCTAGCAGCACTTACTTCTAATAAGTTATAGATGCCTTTCTCTGAGAAGCGACAGTCAACCTATGCTCACTGTAAAGCGATTAAGCGTATACGCCCACCACAACAGTGCCTTTCCCGCAGAAACATTATGTTCATAAATGATTCATCCATTAACCCAAATTACGCTTTATTGTAAGACACCGCGTGATTTAGTTGGTTTAACCTGGATCGTTTCACCATGGGGATGTGCATTTCTGCAGCTCGTGTGGTCACATTAAATTGAACGGTATGACAAGCATTGCCTTTATTGCTTATGCTAGTCTCTGATCTGTGGGGTTTAACGTCCCAAAACCAGCTCTGACTATGAGCGACGCCGTAGTGGAGGTATCGGGAAATTTCGACCACCTGGGGTTCTTTAACGCGCACTGGCATCGCACAGCACACTGGCCTGAACATTATGTTTCCATCGAAATGCAGCCGCCGCGGCCGGGATTAGATTCCGCGACCTTCGGGTCAGCAGCCGAGAGCGATAACCACTAGACCACCGTGGCTGGGCTGCTTATGCCAGTCTCAGGCACAAATACAATTGTGGAGAGAAGTGTCTAATTTAGAATACACTTAGAACCCACATTAGAAGGTAGAAAGTACTTAAGCACGTAATGAAAATCATCCGTCAAATCTTCCTCATATAAGCTAACGGAGGTCGTGGCCCAGCTTCGTGGGTGGTACTCATACACTTTTTTTTTTGTTTGTCTCCGAGTAATGCCTCGATATTATGCCACTGCTCGCCAATGCATAGGGAACAAATAGGAACAGCCACTCGGGCGACTTTTGCATATCCTAAATAGTGTACGGTGCCCCAATGAAAGCACAGAGTCTCATTACCAGTTGGTGGACCTGGAAGCATTCGCTGATGCGTGTCGTTATTGAACAGCCTTTGCAGGTGTCCGCAAGTGGTAGGGCCAAGACTTCCTTAAGACTAGGAAGATAACTGCCATTTTTCCGATTCAGTCGGCAGAGAATCCTCACGTCGCGCGTTGTCGTACGACTCTAAATCCTGGTGGACTTCTCTGTACAGAGAACTCATTGAGGGTACTACAATCAATTGAAACGGCATATCTTGAGGTCGGTGAGGTTCCTCTCGCACGTCAGCACACACAAGTTGCTCATCAGGCGACGTGAGTTCACTCATGTGGCGACGTGAGTGAATAAGCCGAGAAGTGGAGGACTTCGAGGTAAAACACTGAGGAGTATCTTTGAAGTAAGTTCTTGTTCCACTGTTCTCCCCTTCATGGCTAACTCGTCTACTATAGTCGGCCACATAGAGGCCTTTGCGTCTGTCAAGCCATAAGTATGCACTACTTGTGACCAGCAGGGGTAAAAGTGCCATAAACCGACGAATTAAGACAAGTACTGTATATTGTAACTCCCCATTTGGTAGGTAGGCTCCGAAGTAAGGCTGCGTGCTTTAAAGCCTCAGCAAATACGTGCAGCTCTTCTACTTTGACTGTGCTCTGGCTGCGTTGGAGAGCGCGTTTTCAAGGGATGACAAAATCCCCGATTCTTTTGAAGCGCAGAACCACCAATGAGCCTAGCCTCTCTTCCCCATAGAATGAGCACGTGGAATTGATTTAACTCAATTAGTCGGCGCATTAAGACACATGATTTGTTAGTGTTGTGCATACATCTCCAACCGTCCACCCCACGCTGGCTGGCTGTATCTAATTATTGGCTTGCCTTGTTCTCGTTTTCTTCTTGCAAGGCGAGTTAAATACAAAAGCGTGTGCCTCAAATTGTCCTGCCGTTAATCCGTTTTTTTATTTCACAGCATGAGTTACTAACAGTTACAAGCAACTGTTATACTTTCGACATCCCATCTTAGTTACAGTACATTTCCCTGTTCGGTGCCTGCAGCGGGGATGATGGATAGGTGCACAAGGACACTGCTTTGTCTAGGATTCCGCACTGCGCGTGTGTAATACGTCTTATCACCATTCAACATGCAAGTTTACCAACTAGCCCATATATAGGCTCCGCCGCGTTGATTTAGTGGCTATGGTACTTGGCTGCTGATCCGAAGGTCGCGGGAACGTATCCCGGCCGTGGCGGCTGCATTATGATGAAGGCGAAATGTTGAGCCAGGTGTGCTGTGCGATGTCTGTGCACGTTAAAGAAACCCAGGTGGTCGAAATTTCCGGGGCCCTCCACTACGGCGTCTCTTATAATCACAGCTAGTTTTGGGACGTAAAGCCCCAGAAATCAATCAATGAACTGGCCCATACACCAGCCTGGTGCCGTGCTGGCTCGTATGGCACGTGCAAATGACGTTCTCCGTAAGCGGTTAAGCACGGCTTGCCGCGGACACTGTCTGGCGCACCGGAAGGCGTGTAAATGCGAAAAGAATATCATACGGTGTTTCTTTATACTGCTTTGTTTAAACAGTTGAGGAAAAATACAGCGCAGATATCGTACAAAAACTGTATGATTCCATTTGCTCATTTGGTATGCATCAAATGTGACATTGAAGGATATCAATGTATGGCTCAGTCACTGCCAATAATGACATCAATAATTTCTCTATTTTGTTATCAATGTTACAGTTAAAGATAATAAAAGCACGAGTGCTTATACTTCGATTGTACGCCACAATGAGCCAGCAAATTGCGGTTTCCATGACCATTACTTGTATGTCTCTGACATAAGTAACTTCACCTTCTCGCCATTGACGCCGCAGTAAGAAGTAATACGCGTTGCTCATGCCACCATTAGATATGCCTGTGTAATATAACCTTTCCCAGCTTTAGACATGCCGGTGTAAGTTAACGCGGGTCGTTAGCCTTCACGGCCACTGACAAGCATTCACGTGATATTCGATTACCAAAGGTCGTCGCTTTGACATTTGTGTCACATAACTGATAGCTATCAGGAGGTGAAATTTTTACATCAAAGCGGTGTCCACGTATTGGCGTTGCACCAAAAGGACGTAAAATCAATTACAATAAAATGGCAAAAGTGCCGTAAAATGTGGTGTCGGTTCATCGTGCTAGAATACATGCTGCATGCTGCATATGCTGCACGGATTCCGATAATGGGTCGTTTAATGCGAAGCGTTTCTGAGCCAACCTATGTTAGTTTGACCGCAATCTATCTATCTATCTATCTATCTATCTATCTATCTATCTATCTATCTATCTATCTATCTATCTATCTATCTATCTATCTATCTATCTATCTATCTATCTAACCGCCTACGTCTCGTTGTACTCCTGGTGGCTTCCTTCACCTGCTTTAACGAAATATTTGGAACCTAGTCTATAACTGTATGACCAGCATGGATGTCTCTCTACATGACGAAAATGATATACCTGTCATGTGCGTCAATATTGATTATACGGTAATCACGCCTATATTTCTGGATATCACGTAGTGCACTGCCTCAAGGATCGGCCCACATACAGGACTGTCGGCTTAAAGGGCTAAGCTCTTAAAGAAGGAAGGAACACTGTTTTTGGTAACGATTGCAATGTCGACATAACAACAACACACGCACAAATGAAACTTATCAAGCGGTAGGGGGTATTCAACACGGGCACTCGAGGTGCCATGCAAGCGCGCTACCCCTAGCCTTCAGCGGCTCATCTCAAAAGGTAAACTAACCTGTTGCACCTGCAGTTGCAGTGACGGTGCTTGAGTAACGTAAATTCCCTAGCTTTGTTTTCTATATACAGTGAGCAGCTCATCAGGGCATTTTTACTGTTTTTACGTTGACCGTCAAGCGCCACGAGGATGTTATACCATCGGCGCGTCAACCCTACCTTGTACCTTTTGCCTAATTATATACAAACAGATGGCAAGTCCAGTCGTACGAGAGGACAGACAGACAGACAGACAGACAGACAGACAATGAACTTTAATTAATCCTGAGGAGCTACGTAAGGAATTTTTTTTTATATCATCCCAATTCTTTCTCTGAAGTACGCGATTTCTCGCACTCAAGGAAGCCCTTGAGTAAAGAGCTTGCTAGACGTTTCAAGAACAAGTAAGATGTCTTGAGCTACTTCTTGAATGATGAAGTGCACTTAAGCACTCCACATTAACGCATGGATCATCCTCCATAATTACTCTTAGTCACTGATGAGACCGATGCCTAGAAGCAGCATGGGATAATGTGACCTGAGAAATACGCAAGCAACCGCCATTTGTCCAACCACGTGCGCAAGGCACGTAGATCCCGATGTTTGACGACTGAACATGGAGAAAGGTTTAGATATGGTTTATGTAAAGGAGGGCGTAGTTTAGAGTTCTCTGTGTAGCCTATGCGCAAGTTTAAGTCGGCGAATAGACTTCCGGTACGCACATTGTCCTACCCACTTTCTCTATGGTTGCAATGTGGCTCGTTCTGGCACAAGATATGACAGATCCTGAGAGTCCTTATTCCAGTAAAGTTACTGGGTGGCCTTTTCATTTTCCTACGCGAAATCTTTCGTACCGACGCCTCAAGATAATGTCAGGCTTGATGGAGACGTCATGCTAAAGCGGAAAGTTTCGTTGACTTTCAGAAAGTTATCATTCTCGTTTGCACACAAAGCACACAATTCCATAGAAAGCAGTGTAATCTTTTCTTATAAATGAGGGACATTATTAAGCTTTATATGCAGTATTCTCTACAACTTACGATATTTACTGAAATATATCTGCTAGCAACGTGCATTACCTCATCCGCGTACTTTATGGATTCAACAATTTAGTATTAATTGCTCAAGAACCAGTTATACTGGCAGACTAGGGAAGGGTTGGTAAAAATGCAAATCGGGCATGCGTGATTCCCGGGCAATTTTCGAGATCATGTCTCACATATATACGCTCACGTGTCATGACCTTCAATGAAGCTTTGCACCCGCGATGGTAGAGAGTGGTTATGTCAGCATAAGAAAAATCCTCGCGGGCCAAGGCAGTTCGGGGTACGTGTTTAAACATTCTTAGAAATATCCTGCTTGTGCGGGAGTGAGTGTAATGTGACCCTTCTAACAAATGCAGGTAAAAAAAAAGTGGTGAATGGTGATGACGGTATAACTAGTTCCGCATGTGCAAGTCCATCACGTTGGGACTCCTCTAGGGTACTGCCTTGTGTCCAAGGTCATGAAGGTGAAGGAAGGCTACGGTCGCTCCAGTGACCACAGCTGCGCTGCCTGCATGAGGCCCATGGCCGAACACAAGCTCGGCGGAAAACGGTCTTTGATAAACTGATGTGTTTGATCAACTCAGGTTTGCTGCGCGTCTGGCAATATACGTATTCAAGTGTATGCAGCATTTGACAGAGCTCACAGTCGGGGCTATGGTCCCTCCAGCTGATATGGTGCTTACAATGTCTCATAAACGCTGCGTCCAGATGAATCTGGTGGGCCGTACTCGCAATGTTTCGCTTCGGTTTTATAGGCATGTGGAAAGTCATGTCCAGGTTTAAGAAAGAAAGGAAATTCAACGTGGATATCGAAGCCCCGCATAGTTTATTCGAGCCAAGAAGATAAGGCATCAGTGCCGCCGCAGTGTTCTGTCGCAGATGTTAACGGGAGAGCATTAAGCACGTCATGTCGTAGAAAATTCGATGTAGGCGCCGGCGTAGGATCCCGTAGCAGAAATGATCACCTTGAGCTCCCACCGGATTTCCCGAAGCAGTTTACCACGCAAGCACTTCGCCATTGCATGGCCCTCCGCCGCCAGGGGCAGTGGTGTTAGTGCTATGACATAATGCAACAAGCTGCGGGAAATGAGTAGTAGCTGAGGCCAACGGAGGCAAATTGTACGGTTTGCAAAGCAGTAATTAGGAAAATTAGTGCACAAGAAAATTAGACATTGTATAACGCTATTGCTCGACGGCACAACAGCTGTATTTGTTGCCTGGGGCCGCTTGTAGGCCCTCCCCACATCTGGTGCGCTTCACTGCCTGACACTACAAAAAAAATTGCCTTCGCCGTGGTACAGCACTGTCATGCGGCGAAGTTGAAGTGCGGCAAAATTGGCTGTGCGGCGGAACAGAAATGCAATGCTGAGAAGCAAATCACGTGGCCTGAAGAGCAACAGCTTTTTTTTTTTTCTTCTTTGTGGTTCCGGGTTCCCAGGAAACTCCCTTTGAGAACCACTGTTTTAGGGCAACGGAAAACGCAATGACGTCAGTGCGCCATGTTACCACCTGGCCTGTAAGCAGGAAGCCTTCCACCGTTATAGCGATAAATGCAGCACTTCCGTTTGAATTGCCACATGCACAGCGATCACTCCATAAGTTACGGTTGTCTCTTTCCAATTAAAAGAGCTGGTTGTGCAACCTGTGCATTAGTATTTTTATGCCTATGAAAAAAAAAGTGGCAACGTCCATGAAAAAATATTTTTCAATTACATAGAACACACGATCCGTAGGTGTAGGTGAGGTCCTATCGTAGGAAAAGGCGAAATTCTTTCGTCAGTATCTTCAATTTATATGGCAAGTCACATTAGATGACTCCTTTGTATGTTATCTTAAATATTTTGATATGGCAATGAAAGCCAACAGAATGAGTTCATCACCAGAGTTAACAGAGTGAGTTCCACTTCATTCTGTTAGCTCTAGTGACGTTAGCTGGCAAATCATCGTGTGCTAATACTCGAGGACGAGTAAGTGTGCGTCTGTATTTATTGTCTACATTTAAAAAAATATTTAGCTTTTGTTCACTTACTCTTTCATTGCACACAGACCGAACTCATCGAACATAGGATTAGTTACAATGAAATAGCGTTCACAAAGAAAAGCAGTGCAATGAGTCGGAGGTACGCAAAACGAGCAATCTCTGCCCACAAGCTTAGGTAATACAGGTATCCTAGTTTCTCAACTTTTTTTATTACTGATTTGACAAATATCTTGAAATTAGTGACGGTTACTGCATTTAGAGAAATGTTTGTTACATTGTTCAGCTGTGCATGGACCAGAAGTCTGAAAGACAGATTGTGTGCATCACGATTCTGTTTTGTTTACCACAGTAGGATAAACAATATTGGACTTTACTGAGGTCCGACAAACAGGTCCTCGCGATTATCGCCAATGCTACAAATATTATAAAATTGGGAAATGTTGGAGGCTGTGTGATTACCTTAATAGTAAGTGGCGAGGCCATCTTTGAAGATTGCAGTACGGGTTTACGTGATAAGGATGGATTAAGCAGAATCACTGTATAGTCTTTCAAGTAAAGTACTAAGGTTTGCATATCTAGCACCCTATTACAAATGTTTGTTCATGTTTAGACAACACGAAAGTTTTTACAATGTAAGACGTATGAGGTAGAAAGCGTAATGAAAGTGTTACGCCGTAATTACCGGTGCCGACCGTGAGCAATGTTACATTTTCTACGTGAGCTGTGCAAGCCTGCTTGCGATTTCACCAAAGTGATGTTGATAGGACACTAGATAATATACAGGACCTGTTAAAGACGATAGTATTTCTTGGGATACTTCAACGCAGAAATGTTGGTCTGTCTGTCTGAGTGTGGGTCTGTCCTGCTTTTCTGGTGAAATGGCGAAAGTTTAACCCCTTCCTCAACGACCACCCATCTTGAACTGGTAGCTGCGTTCATACTTGTGAACAGTGTCGACCAAAAAGCAAATATTACGCATATATGAGGCACAACATCAATACGCAAATATTAGATGGTGTGTTCCTTTAGTAGAAAATACATAGATGCGTAATTGTAAAGACCCTTCTGTTCGTCGTGTCGCCTCCTCATTCGTCGGGCAGTTTCGCGCCACTACGTGCAGTGACGCACTGCCTCGTCGTCGTCTTCTTTGATGAATCGGTGGCGCGCACTTCAAACACATGGCACTTTGCCCCGCACGGCCACTTCACTCCATTACATGCCCGACGAATGAGGAGGCGACACGACGAACAGAAGGTACTGCCGAGGCTTCCGGAGCAGAGCAAGTCAGACGTGGTTTGATGATCGAGGAACCAGGGTGCGGGAGTGAGATCCGTCGGGTTGCGGAGTGGAGATCGCAGCAGGCTCCCACCTGGTGTCCTACCACCTCTCACTTCAGGCCTGGCGTGGGTGGAACGCCGCCAGGACGTACCCGCCAGGCAAATCGGCTCCCACTTCAGCAAGCGCAAGCCACCGGCCGAGTTAGCAGCACAGACGCGGAGCGCGCTCTGAGTCATCGGCCTCGACAGGGAGGAACGTTCCTGACCGCGGCGTCGCACATCGCGCCCTCGGCGCTGCCTCCACTTCGGCCGTTCCCTCCATGCAATCCCCTGCAGCGGCGAGGGATCATCGACTTGCCCACCGGTGAACTTTGCCCGTTTTCATTCTGTGCCCGTGTCACCTTTACTATACTTCTAACCTATTGTATTCCGTTTTACATGTTTTGTTCTTTATATTCGATCAGTTTACTTTTACATACATGTTTGTTTGAAAAAGCATAAACGGCTTCGTATTCATTGCACCGATGACAGTTTTGTCATCGGTATAATCCGAACCTAAACACGAGCGTCTCTCGTCTCTAAGAGATATAGGTTTTGTCTTTCGTCTCTCTCACCACGCTTTGCTCGTTACATATGGATAAAGTTGTAATGGTCGACGGATATTTATGCGCACGGCTCTAATTTCTACCCTATACCAGAGACATCGATAGCATATATGTTGCCAGCACTGCGTATATATCTGCATTGTGTCCTTCTCTTCGTCCGTCTTTCTATCTTTGCTGTTGCTTCTTTAATATATTGTATGTTGAGCCAACAAATCCGATTGGGCGCTCACGAAAAAAAAAAAATCATGAACGTCAGCGTGGTTACCCATTCTTTATTTAGGTTGTAGAAAATCATGCTGCAAAATTACGACAGCCCCGCTAACGAGAAACCGGGGCACTAGTGAAGCCTGCGGTTTGCGCCGGTGTTTTCCACAGGAACACGTCAATCGCTGCTGATGGGCTCGCTTTACCGTGGCCACGACGACGACGACGACGTTAGACACCGACATCCAGGGGCTATTACCAGAAATTCGTCATAATCGCGCCTCACACGATAACCCTACAGATACACTGTCTGAACGCACTGCCTCCATGATCGGGACACACAAACTGCCTGACTGTAATGCCTCCGTCATCCGCCCACCATGACGCGCTCATTCGCACGAAAGTATGCTTCGCTCTATCGTTCCCAGATAACGGAACAATCGCTGCGAGCCAAGAGTGCAGCGGAAGGGAGGCTATGTTACCTGAATGCAATTTCGCTTGCTAAACACTTTCAGTTTAACCGGACGTCACTTAAACAAACATTGTAGAACGGTGTAGTGAATATATAAGGCCCGTTTGTTCCGCATACATTCAGTGTGGCGGTTGTGTAGCTGTAGAATTCCCACCTCCTATCGTCGAATCCAGGTTAGTTGTGGGTTCGAATCTAAGTTGGAGGTAATTTTCCTTGTCACTTGTTTATTGGCCTTGACCATAGCTTGCTCTACCGTGAAGACGATGACAGGAGATGCCGACGGCCCGGGCACATAATGTGCTTTGCACCTCAAATTTCGTTGGCACCGCGGGGCAAATGTGCCTTTAGTTTGGAGACACATATAAGTGAAAGTGCTAACTTTTTCGTCGTTCCACAACACGCATTCATATATATATATATATATATATATATATATTTTTTTTTTGTTGTTTTTCCGACGAAGGCCGGTCCCGCGGCCGAAACGTCAAAAATATACTGCTTCTGCACCACGTCTGACTTTTTCTTCGTATTCGCAACCAAGCCCAGGGAACCTTTCTTCAGAGTGTGTGTATATATATATATATATATATATATATATATATATTGTGACGATGCAGTCACCGCGGGGTATTTATTAGGCCTGGATGATGCGGCGAACTGGCCGAGCCTAAAGCATACATGAGACGCGAGGTGACAACCCACAATCGGTGAAGAAACCCATGTGATGATGATTATGTACAGATGACGAAGAGTAGCGCATTAGGTGCCCACAATATATATACATTCTTTATTGGTGAATAGTCGAGCCTCTGCGCGCAGACCACAATGCACATTTATCGAGAGCAGGATGGTCTCAAACTCGCCATAATTGTCTTTACGTTCTCCTCCGCCATGGGTACCTGCAACGCCTTTTCACACAGTGACCTGGAGACAGACAGGAAAAAAAAATGCTTGATATTATCGACATCATTCTTTCAAATAAATATATTAAAGTCTGTCGGAGAGGCTACCCGTTCGCTGAGGCTTCTATCCAAATAGAAACGACCTTCGCACCTAGTTCTACTTTGCAAAATACATTGCTACTTGCCTCATAGTGCCTTGCTACTTGCGCGTCAAAGGAAAGTGATAAAGCGATCCCCGTGAACAAGCTAAACAAACGCACGTGTAATTATTACATATTCTCTGAACAATTGAAAGTGACTGGCAAGGTGGTCAGAAAGCGCCGCCAGAGTATCATATGACAGCATCCTTATGTGTCCCGCGCCATCAATGGCACAAAGCACACTTAAAAACCCTTTCCGTGAAGCAGGTAATGAGCAGAGATGAAGGCTATTAAGACGTGTATGCTTATCTTTTGTGGAGGATACCTTCAGTGTGTATGACTGAAGAAGTCATAATGTACCCCAATATTCGCGAATGTAGCGCTAAAACGCACAAATCATTAGAAATCTCCGCGAATAGGCACATTTAATCATTTTGCGATAATTAGAATTTCCTAGACTAATATGCTCTCTCGAGGAATTTCCCTTATTTTAGATATAGGGAACGTAAGTTCTTTTAATGATTGCAGTGTTATTCGAAGGGACGTGGCGCTGAGAAAAAAGAACCCACGAAATATCGAATATGCACTGCATTACCTTCTCCGTAGAAGCAAGGACAGGCTCCTATGTATTGCCCTCCTTTGACTTGGCCATCGGAGCATAGCTCGCCAGTATAAGAGCGTCGTTGGCAGCTGGCTCCGCCTCGATGCCGCGCGCAGCACAGCCACCACCAGCAGTCATTGCCGTCATGGCAAGGGTGTCCGATGCCACCTCTCTATGTTACAGACCACAAATGTAAGTTAATTCTGTCGTATACCGAGGCAACACATCATACAATGCCGTTCTGACCCCTGAACGTCCACCTGAACGATGAAAACTCGCCGGAGGCTTGTCGCTCCCAGAAAGAACAAGGAAGATTCAGAATGTTTATTCCACAACATGCGTTGCTTTCAGATTGAGTGACGTCCGCTTTAGATGAGGTTGATATTTAAGGTTGGTTTTGCATGCGTCGACATTACACGTGCGCTAAAATTGGTGTACAACCGTCCCTGCTTGTGGTGTGTTTTTGGAGGTCACTTGTATTTTTTCATACTTTTTTTGAAGCCCTTTAGATAGATAGATAGATAGATAGATAGATAGATAGATAGATAGATAGATAGATAGATAGATAGATAGATAGATAGATAGATAGATAGATAGATAGATAGATAGATAGATAGCAAAATCATCAATAGCCAGAAGCACGCCATCTAAGAAACACTTTTGCGTCTTATTTTTATCCCTGTCTCAGCGGAGTCCTGCTTAGCATGATTACGGAGTAATGTTATTCCAGCCTGCGCGTAGCGATTCTTGATATTTTCGTCACTTTGCCCACTCCGCATGCGTATGTATTCGCACATGTAGATATTGTTATGAGATGACAATGAGCGCGGTGTGTTGCGTAGTGAGGAAGACGACATTGTGAGTCAAGCGCTTGCTTGAGTGCCCATTCAACAACCTTGACGCGCATGTAAACTAAGCTTGGAAATTATCATTTCCAGCTACGTCTTGTCTTTCCTGTTCCACATTTGCCCCGCCACGGTGGTCTAGTGCCTATGGTACTCGGCTGCTGATCCGAGAGTCACGGCATCGAATCCCTGCCGCGGCGGCTGCATTTTGATAGAGGCGAAATGTTGAGGCCCGTGTGCTGTGCGATGTCAGTGCACGTTAAAGAACCCCAGGTGGTCGAAATTTCCGGAGCCCTCAGTTAAATTTGGATGATGTGATCTTCCTCTCTCGGATGGTTCGATGTCCGCGGCGACACGTTGAAGGACGGAATCTGGAGCAAGATGTCCTCACAGCAAACACGTAGGTTTATTCAAACTGTAGTACTATTTACAAACTCGGCCGGGGCGGCCAGTACTGTCACAGACAACTCAACAACCAACTGGGCTCAAGCCACACCAAGCGGTTCATTCCGAGCCCTTAATGTTTGCACTTAGACGGGAACAAGCACTAAGCTTTCAAAACTCCATCATATCTCGTCTGAGGCAGCGCCAAGCTCGACCTCTGACCACCTTGCCGCGTCTGCGACCCAAGTAAGCGCTAAGCTCCTTCTCCTCCGATTCTCTTTTCTCCTTTAAATACACTTCATCGCTTCTGCGACCGCCTCCTGGGACCAACCCATATGCAGCACTTTACCAATCACGTACATGTTCACCCTCTCCATGAGAGCCTACGGTTACGCCCTCGCGGTCCGACCTTTCGACCCGCTTGCTGCACCGAGCTTCACCGAAAGATATCATCCACTAAACACGTGATCAGTTAGCACGACTCTGCAGCAGGCCCACGTTGCCACTCTGTTTACACGGAGGCATGCAACCCAGCCGCACTTCAAGAGAACCGTTTGACAGGTCTATTGTACCCAAAAGCACTTCCGCACATTTCCACGGTGGGGTCATTTCCTCCGAGGGGCAACTGCTTGACAACCTTTCAACCGAGCAGGAAGGTCAAAGGATTACTTTGACAGCAAGCTCCCGCTGTCTTTGGAAGCGACTCCCCCCCTGTTGTTGCTTTCTCGGATGCTTCTTCCGAAATGTCCTACATGCCGCCGTGAAGAGACCTGTCAACCGTCATGTCAACCCTATGCTGTGCAGCTATGTCCGTCACAGCAATTACTGACCACGTGCGTCGCGGGAGCAAAGCCGCCACTTCTGCTGCGTACAGAGTGCATACCACGACGTTTCTACAGGAAAAGCCATGCGCTAGGGCGCCGTCCCCTGCTCTTCTCCGTCGATCTGCCCGCCGAACATAACACCCTCCACTACGGCGTCTCTCATAATCAGAGCTGGTTTTGGGACGTTAAACCTCACATAATATTCCACATTTGGTGGACGGTTCTGGGTACGACACAGCTCGAAACAAAACTCCCCAGCGGCCGTTCTTTGTAGGGCTGCCATGGCGGTAGATATGAACTCCGTATCTACATATAACTAATACGCCACGATATACTATGAATTCATTACTTATGTTCCCGAACCTTATATATTCCCTGACTTATCAACAGACAATACATTCTTGCCGCCATTAGTTGTCACTTTCTGTTCCCTCGTTTTATTCCATTACATCTGCCTCCCCTCCTCGTAAAATCTGCAAGTATATCTGCTTAGGCCAGGTAGTGACCCCTGATCCGAATCACGAGGCTGAGGTAATTAGGAGGATTAGAATGTGGTGGACTGCATTCGCCAAGCATTCTCGGATGATGAATGTTAGCTTACCACTGTCTCTGAAGAGGAAAGTGTATAATACCCCTGACAGACTGGTAAAAGTAGCCATTCGTAGTGAACCCCTTTTTCTACTCTCAAGGAGCCTCTGCGGAAAGGAGTTGCGCCGATGACACACGGCAGCATGTGAACTTCTTTAGGTGTTTCCTAAGACGAACGCCGTCAAAAATGGTGCTCTTGGTTAAAGCAGCAGGACAGCGAACATTTTTTAAAAGTTCCGCATTTAATTATCTTCAGCCATTGTGGATCGTAAAAATATTGTTCTTATTGCTGGTGGCTAATAATGTTGATTGTTCGCTTCACGCCACGACGAAAAAGATAACGACTGCCGGAATCCCCCATGGCGGCGATGTGAGCGTTCGAGAGCACGTAAAAATAAATCTTTGAGGCCCGACATATTACACGGCTAAAAGCTAAAGCTTATACGCAAGGCAAGAAAATACTTGCGGGTTGTTGTAATTTTGTAAAAAGTTCTCTCTCGATTACGGGTCGTGTACGCTGTCGGCGAGTGTACGCCTTTACGCTCGAAAAGTAGATCGGTGATCTACCTTTATGCGAAGGAACTTTGCCCGGAAGGAGATACTCCTTTGTCGTGTGTCACTGGGCATGGACGCCATTCCGGCAGATGTCCCCTTGCCTGAAGTACTTTAGCGTGCCCGTGTGTCAGGGGTATTACAGCTGCATCTTACCGGTACTACTCACCCACAGGGCAGAAACTCGGAGGCTAACTAAGAGGGTTCAGCTTAAATTGAGGATAACGCAGCGAGCAATGGAACGGAAAATGGTGGGTGTAACCTCAAGGGTCAAGAAGAGAGCTGAGTGCGTTAAGGAAGAAACGCGTGTTAGGGACATATTAATAGTAATAAACAAGAAGAAATGGACGCGGCCGGGTCATGTGATGCGAAGACAAGACATCCGTTGGACATTAGAGGTGACAGAGTGGATCCCTAGAGAAGCCAAGCACGGCAGGGGGCAGCAGAAATTTAGGTGGGCACATGAGATCAGGAAGTTTGCGGGGATAAATTGAGCACAGTTAGAACAGGACAGGGATAATTAGAGATCTATGAGAGAGGTCTTTTTCCTGCAGTGGGCGTAGACAGGCTGATGATTATGATGATGATGATGATGATGATGATGATGATGATGATTAAAAATGTATCTTTAGTAAGATTTGAAAGAGTACATATTATATAGGTTGAAATGCATATTCCATTTGACGCACTATTCATGGCCGGCTAAAAGCGTGTTTTCTTCTATGTCGTGTTCATCTTGTTTGTTTATGCTTGAAAGAAGAGTGCAGACATATGTAAGAAGCCTGACTGAGACAGTTTCAATAACATCAACAAACCCACAATTTATGTATACTAGAACGAGAAGGGGGCGCGAGACGATTCCTTGGGGCCTCTTGGGGCACATATGACGCAACTGGAACGCCTTCTGATTTACAACCACGTACTGCATCCAATGCTTTAAACAAGCATGAATCGCTTTAATAATAATAATAATAATAATAATAATAATAATAAGAAGAAGAAGAAGAATTATAACCGGGGCGCCAATACTTTCTAGTTCATCATTAAATTTAATGTAGGAAATTATGCTCAGTGTGTGGGATGGAAATCTGAAATGAATACAACAGTCTACCCTGATTAATCAAACGCCTGTTGTGACTAAATGCATCACGGCGGACTTCTTCCCATGTTTCGTAGAAGGTAACATACAGTTTTCCGAAAGGTAGGATTTAAGATGGCCAGCGTCTATACCATATTCCAGCATCTTGCAGCAAGACGAAGTTATTGAAGTATATATATTTAATATTACCTCATACTTCAAACACAAACATTAAGCCATGAGATATGTTGCTAATATTGATGAACTCATCAGATGCATACCTTTCCAGTTTCTTAAAGGGGTCGTGAAACGTTTTCTCAACATTTTGTACTAAGTGCGTATTCGGAATCCTGACCCTCCAATCAACAATATGCATTGTTCCGTTGCACCGTGTGCGTTGATTTAGAGCGATAAAAAACTCAGTTTCGGTTTCACTGGTTTCGGTTTCCCCTCAACTCTGCATATGACGTCATCTTAGTAGCCACCAGACCTCCGAGATTGGCGCTCCCTCGGAGGCCACGGGAAAACAAACCGTGCTGCAGCTTTGCTTCCCAATGGCGGCACCGCACGTTTTCTAAGTATTTTCTTTCTTTCTAGCTTTCAATTAAATCGATTCTTTCAGAGCAAACGCGAGTTCACTACGTTTTTGAACTTAAAAATATCTTAATGTAACGTTACCGAGTAGAGCCATGCCGGCCGGTAGTGTCGCATGGTCGTTTCGGGAGCGCAAAAACGCTGGGGTTTCAGACGGGTGTTATTAAATGGTCACTGAATATTTCGCCGAAATATTTCGGAATCGGCTTGTCGAATGCGTATTGAAGCAGTGAAAATTACAACCGGGCATCGCCAAATTCTTTTCACGACCCCTTTAACTCGGCATTTTCGCGCTCATCATAGCAGTACAGAACCCTTGTCAGTTAAAACCCTTGCGAGTTACGCCACGGTTTACGATAAAACAGCAGCTTGGATGTCCCGCCGGTTTGAATGGCGTGAAACATCCTTCAATTTTTATGCCACAACTGCACAGCGAAGCAAGCAATCAGAAGTTGGGACACTTGTCTGAGATAGCATGAGGATACACATAAAAAATGCTTGCATTTCTCTAAATTTATAGGGAACATAGGAAGTAGCGCCCACGTGAAAAGGAGATAGTGATAAGGGCCGGTCAACTTATCATGCAGTTTTGCCTCCAAGATATCTTAGAATCACCCACGGAGGTAGTTAAGCGATTAAAGGGCTTGACTGCTATAACTTGGACGAAGTGAGCTCAGTCACCGGCTATGGCGGCCGCTTATGGATGGCAGAGGAATGCGGAAAACACCCGTGTGTTTAGATTTTGGCGCACGTTAAAGAACCCCGGGCTGCTAAAATTATTACGACGTTCTTCATTACGGCACAGACCGCATTCATAGCCCGCCTTTGTCATCCGAAACCGCAGTCATTCCGAATACTGAAACGATATAATCAATCCTCACCAGACAGAGGCACCCTTAAATTCACGAAAAAAACTGTCGGAAAGAAATACAAGCCGCGTTACACATATTAAAAAAGAAATTGAGGGTGTCCAGGTGTGAGCGTACAATAGACGGGGTAAATATTATGTAGCGAGTCCTTTGATAGATAATCTAGCCCCTATTCAGGAATGCTTCTTTAATGCATGCATGGACGGGAGCAAGCAGGTCACTTACACGGTGTGGCCGCTGCACTCTTGTACCATTGAAGGGCCATGGAAAAGTAACACGCTTTTGGTCGATGTTATTTTTACCTGCCTCCAGAAGGAGAACGCTGCCTGCTAACACGAAACTGACCAACAGAGTCCGCATCTTTTCAGTGAGTTTTCTGTCGTATGAGCCGGCGACAGTACAATATTGGAAGATGAGCGCTATCATTCCTTTATATCCTTTTATCGCCTAACTGCGCTCGTGCCACAATAACACAGTGACATTTGACACAAAATTTCTTTTCGTTCCCGTCATGCACCTATAACGACACTAGTGGATGTTTCCACGAGCAAATAAATATCAAAGCTACAATTGTAAGTCTTTTCTTTAGACGTATTTCTAATGTCACATTGTTTCGCGTCTCGTCCGCTGTTACTGGGGCTTCGCAGATGTTAACAGTGTTACAAAGGATGTTCTTTTGGCCGAATTAAGTAGCCCTACATGATCGGCTGACTTAGTTTGCTGCACACAAAAAGAAAGTATATGTCATTCTACTTTCACTCGCGTGAATCTCAAATGCTCTGCAGTGCAAAACTGAGTGTTATCACACGCTCTTTCTTTTATGCAGAAACACACAATCTTCAATGTGATTTTCAGTTTTTATAATGCCCTTCTTCATCCGACGCATTGCATAACGATAAATATTTGTTTTTTTTTTTCACATTATGGAAATACATTTATCTTCACGCCTATTTTTTTTTTACATTTTGTCCATCTGAAACAATTGACTCAGTACAAAAATTTAGGTGAAGAGCATTCGTTCTTATATAAGGCATGTATAATATTTGATCGCAAAGAATGAACTTCAGTGGAACATGGAAGTTTGCGTCTCCATCTTCCGCTGTTTGGTGGCTCAGGCTGCATTCCAGCTTTTCATCATAGTCGTCAAAGAACTGTTGGTCACCTATTACAATATGTAATGAAAAAAAAATGCTGCAGATTCCATGCATCACGAAAATCTATGTCACACGACGCAGTCACCGAGGGTAAAACCCTTGCAGTATAGTTTCGCAGTCAATCGAAGGATAAGTAACCCCCTCGAAATCAAGTAGTCATGTGCTTAACGTGAGTATCCTAAGCACGTGGACAGCGCTGTGACGATTGAGGGCACACGGTTGCCCCTATGCTTCCCGTGCATATTGAGGGATCTTTAAGATCTATTTTCTTATAAACTACTACGTGTGGAGCACTAAGCTTCGTTCCAGTTTCTTCTTCAATGTTCTTCTTGTAGTCGAACTAGAAGTACATTTTTGTTTGAAATATTACACTTTTTGAGAGTTTTTACAAGAACAAGCAGTATCTGTCATTATTTTTCAATGTAGAACTGCCAATAAATGAAAACTATTCTGCGTACATGTACCATTCTAGATAAGTAGTTGTGTACAGCTGCTTGGATTACGCTGGTTTAAAATCGGCTTACTGTTATTTCTAGTTGTTCTGATAATTCGGCGAATATAATAAAATATTGATTTTGAAATATTGAGAGTTGCAGATAAGAATAACGCGTATCTTTCACTTTGTTCAAGAAAGAGGTGCACTAAATTATTTAATTAATAGCCGCCAGCCATGTAGTCATCATCATCGTCAGCTTTCAGCTTCTTTCCTTGTTTCTTCACATCCGGTGCTTGTTTTTTCACGTCCTCCGCATCTCAAACCAAATCACAGCCGACCACATAACAGTTTTGCGCCGTGTTGATATGACAAACGTTTTCAGGAGGTCAATTGGTGACGCAACGCGGTTAACTAAGGCGCAAATAAGCTAGAAAAAAAAGCAACGGCGTCTACATGCGAATCTCGCGCGCATGTGCCACGTGAAGTCGGTAAGGGCCACCGCCGTTCAAAATGGCAGCACCATGGGTTTGACTATGTGTACTTGTATGACAGAGTAGCTTAAAGAAAATAGCAGCCGGTGGCTTAAAAGTTTGCTTGCGGCGGAAAGCTGCGTGACTGTCAGGCTGTGCAGGATAAAAGAAGAGAGGGGAAGGGGGGAGAGAAACCTTGGTCCTTTTAGGTTAAAGTGCCACTAAACAGGCTCCTACTTTTTTTAATCCGCCCAAACAAGCTGACTCAATCATAGAGAAGGTTGCGGAGATCACATTCTGCGAATATGACAGCGCTGCGTGGCACGCAGGCGCCGTATTTCAAAAAACAATTCCCGCGCCTCTTTCCTACGATTGACCATTCGCGCTCGCATCCTAGGTGTCGTCACGTTCTACCGCGAACAGCTTTGCGTAGTTGCAGCTCGTTGATTAGTCCAAACCAGGTCTATGTCAGATATTGTGGCCATCCCACCGCGTGAGCGCCGGAGCAGCGCTGGCTGGACCAGCCGGTACTGCAGCGCAAGCGTTAATGACGCCAATTGCTCACGTCATGTCACGTGTCAAAAGTGGACGGAGTCACGACGGCCACCGCTTCTACCCTCTCCTCGGCAGAGAAGGGTGGGGACGCCGACCGAGGAAACGAAACCGACGCAAGCGGCCACTTAAACCCGTGCAACTTCTTTATTATTGCACCTATGCGCAAAATTCTTGCGGGAGCATGTTCACATCGCACAGGAGCGCAGTTATATCTTTAAAACGAATTTTGGACCTCGGGGTTGTTTAGGGGCCCTTTAACTAAAACGTAGAAGGACTTGCGCAGTCTTGTTCTATGAAAGGTTGGGAAAGGGAGGTGAGGAGGAATAATGTTATGGTAGAGAATATGCTTGCCTTGAGCAGTATAGTGTATCAAGGTGTGAGCGTCGATTCTTTCGTCTGCGTGATTCTCTTGCAGGAAATCTTACCCGCCTCCCCGCATCCTGAGACAGCACATGCTGCTCCGGACGAGAACGACGCCTTCGAGAGCCGCACTGCTTGGTCATCTTCGTGGACGGGGGGTCGCTGCACTCCCCGGTCAAGTGTTCGTTTTTTAGAGGCGAAGCTCCTCTTGGTCTAACCTTGTCACGCGTCAGTCGTCAGGCGTAACCCGCGTGCCTCCCGGCACGCGCTCGCCCTCGGCGTTCGCCTCGGCGCGTGCCTCCCGGCGCGTGCTTCTGCTGTCTTGTGAGAGAGAGAGAGAGAGAGAGCGAAAGGCGCGCGTTGGCTATGGAAACGCTCTTTCTTAGAGGAACGCTGTACCAGCTCGCAAAGAAGGAGAACGCGCCCTCACCCGCGAGAGACAACGTTGGCGCAGGCAGCGTCTCCTAGCGAGTTTCGTGATTGAGAAATACCGACTGCTCGCGTTGGAGAAGCGTTCACCGGCAACCCATATATATATATATATATATATATATATATATATATATATATATATATATATATATATATATATATATATATGCACTGGATCTTGACTTGCAATGAAGTGCCGGTGGGAGATTTCACTTGTGCATAGTTGAAACATGAGGATTCGTAGCGTGCGCGTTAACTAAATTAATGCGAAACTCGGCACGATCTACGATGAACCTCCCGAGCTTCGCCCACTCATCGTCATTCACTCCGTGGATATGCTGTTTTTTTAATCTAAACTGAATTTCCGCCTCCAAAAATCTGGAGTTACTTCATAATCTGTATAACTGAGCGTGTGCTCTTATACCTTCTCAGGATGTGTTCGTTGCCTCGCTATCTATTAATTTATAAATTGTGTTCCTTGCAAGTGTTCTGTCTCTTGTATCGTTCCTCGTTTCGATCATATAAATTTTATCCTGTTCTGTAGATGTGCCTCGGGCTCAGTCACTGCGATTGCCGGACATTAACTGACCTCACTACAATCCCCCCTCCCCCACCTTTTTTTTTCATTGCTATGCCTCGATAATTGCTTCGGTGAAGAATGGAGTCCGGGACAGCATCTTCATACTGTCACGCTTATTGTAATCATATTCCTTAAAATCAATGGTGCTTCTCACGTTCCGCACTACAATGATGTTCCCGATGTACAATGCTGTTCCCGATGTGCCATATGGCAACGTTGGAAGAAATGCCGTTCCAACAATGATTCGAAGGTCGTCCATTCAGGTGCATTGTTGAAGTACTCGCTCTACTGTCTTAGCCTCTATGACGAACTTATTTTCGCTATTTTGCATTAAGGTGACCTTCTTTTCTGAGCAATAAGTGATTTATTCTTTGAAGCTGAACAAGTAGTGCGATGACGGAGCACAATAAAAGTGACATACAGGGGCCCTGCCTTTACTGCGTCCAGTTTAGGACTATTTCTTTAGATATGAGGCACCTTATGCTCTCGGGCTCTGGGCATCTCCCGTCGGCATGTCCCCTCGCCCGCGCCGGCAAAGGAAAGGGTCAAATTATGGCCAGAAAACATATAAGTGGTCAAAACCTGCTCAGAATCAACTAATATTAATTCAACTACTTTAAAACACAGAAATAATCAGGAATAATTACAGTATTCAAAATACACTAAAATAACATGCGTCAACACATGCGTTAAATAACAAGTCTTGGCATGCCAAATGCTTCCCCATCATTAGCTGTGGCCTCCGTTATCGCACTAGTTCGTGGGAACCATGAAACACAATCCTTGTTTTCTTAGCATATGGACCGCATCAGTACGGTGCTCCGTCATTAAAAGTTGAAAGCTCTATTGTGAAAGCGTCGTTGCAATATTCCGCTGAGATTTGTGTTGTAATATGCCTCTTTTGTGCCCCAGGAAAATAAGGAAACGGGCC